>JBBHAA010002232.1:0-17500 GCA_037953035.1 Aquarana catesbeiana
CAAAATCGCACCCCCGGCCCTTTTAGCCGGAAATGGGTCCAAAATGGCCAAAATCGCACCCCGGCCCTTTTAGCAGGAAATCGGTCCAAAATGACCAAAATCGCACCAACGGCCCTTTTAGCCGGAAATGGGTCCAAAATGACCAAAATCGCACCCCCGGCCCTTTTAGCCAGAAATGGGTCCAAAATGACCAAAATCGCACCCAAGGCCCTTTTTGCCCGAAATGGAACCAAAATTACCAAAATTGCACCCCCGGCCCTTTTAGCCAGAAATAGGTCCAAAATGACCAAAGTCGCACCCCCGGAACTTTTAGCCCAAAATGGGTCAAAAATGACCAAAATCGCACCCCCGGCCCTTATAGCCAAAAATGGGTCCAAAATTTACCAAAATCGCACCCCCGGCCCTTATAGCCAAAAATGGGTCAAAAATGACCAAAATCGCAAAACCGGCCCTTATAGCCAAAAATGGGTCAAAAGTGACCAAAATCGCACCCCCGGCCCTTTTGGCCAAAAATGGGTTAAAGATGACCAAAATCTCACCCCAGGCCCTTTTAGCCAGAAATTGGTCCAAAATGACCAAAATCGCACCCCTGGCCCTTTTTGCCCGAAAAGGGTCCAAAATGACCAAAATTGCACCCCCGGCCCTTTTAGCCGGAAATAGGTTTGAAAATGACCAAAATCGCGCCCCCGGCCCTTTTAGCCGGAAATGGGTCCAAAATTACCAAAATCGCACCCCCGGTCCTTTTAGCCGGAAATGGGTCCCAAATGACGAAAATCTCACCCCCGGCCCTTTTAGCCGGAAATGGGTCCAAAATGACCAAAATTGCACCCCCGGCTCTTTTAGCCGGAAATAGGTCCAAAATGAAAAAAAAATCGCACCCCCGGCCCTTTTAGCCCGAAATAGGTCCATAATGACTAAAATCGCACCCCTGGCCCTTTTAGTCAGAAATAGGACCAAAATGAAAAAAATCGCACCTCCGGCCCGTTTAGCCCGAAAAAGGTCCACAATGACTAAAATCGCACCCCCAGCCCTTTTAGCCGGAAATAGCACCAAAACGACCAAAATCGCACCCCCGGCCCTTTTAGCCCGAAATAGGTCCAAAATGACAAAAATCGCACCCCCGGCCCTTTTAGCCCAAAATGGGTCCAAAATGACCAAAATCGCACCCCCGGCCCTTTTAGCCTCAAATAGGTCCAAAATGACCAAAGTCGCAACCCTTGGCACTTTTAGCCGGAAATAGGTCCAAAATGACCGAAATCGCACCCCCATCCCTTTTAGCCGGAAATGGGTCCAAAATGACCAAAATCGCACCCCCGGCCCTTTTAGCCCAAAATGGGTCCAAAATGACCAAAATCGCACACCCAGCCCTTTTAGACAGAAATAGGTCCAAAATGACCAAAAGCGCACCCCCGGCCTTTTTAGCCGGAAATGGGTCCAAAATGACCAAAATCGCACCCCCCGGCCCCTTTAGCCCAAAATGGGTCCAAAATGACCAAAATCGCACCCCCAGCCCTTTTAGCCAGAAATAGGTCCAAAATGACCAAAAGCGCACCCCCGGCACTTTTAGCCAGAAATCGGTCCAAAATTACAAAAATGGCATGCCTGGCCCTTTTAGCTGGAAATCGGTCCAAAATGACCAGAATCGCACCCCCGGCCCTTTAAGCCAGGAAATGGGCCCAAAATGAAAAAATTGCACCATTGGACCTTTTAGCCGGAAAAAGGTCCAAAATGACAAAGATCGCACCCCAGGCCCTTTTAGCCAGAAATTGGTCCAAAATGACCAAAATTGCACCCCCGGCCCTTTTAGCTGGATATCGGTCTAAAATGACCAAAATTGCACCCCCGGCCCGTTTAGCCGGAAATGGGTCCAAAATGACCAAAATCGCACCCCTGGCCCTTTTAGCCGGATATCGGTCCAAAATGGCCAAAATCGCACCCCGGCCCTTTTAGCCGGATATCGGTCTAAAATGACCAAAATTGCACCCCCGGCCCGTTTAGCCGGAAATGGGTCCAAAATGACCAAAATCGCACCCCTGGCCCTTTTAGCCGGAAATCGGTCCAAAATGGCCAAAATCGCACCCCGGCCCTTTTAGCAGGAAATCGGTCCAAAATGAAAAAATCGCACCCCCGGCCCTTTTAGCCCAAAATGGGTCCAAAATTACCAAAATCGCATCCCCGGCCCTTTTAGCCCAAAATGAGTCCAAAATGACCAAAATCGCACCCCCGGCCCTTTTAGCCTCAAATAGGTCCAAAATGACCAAAGTCGCATCCCCGGCCCTTTTAGCCGGAAATGGGTCCAAAATGACCAAAATCGCATCCCTGGCCCTTTTAGCCCAAAATGAGTCCAAAATGACCAAAATCGCACCCCCGGCCCTTTTAGCCTCAAATAGGTCCAAAATGACCAAAGTCGCATCCCCGGCACTTTTAGCCGGAAATTGGTCCAAAATGGCCGAAATCGCACCTCCGGCCCTTTTAGCCGGAAATAGGTCCAAAATGCGCACCCCCGGCCCTTTTAGTCAGAAATCGGTCCAAATTGACCAAAATCGCACCCCCGGCCCTTTAAGCCGGAAATGGGTCCAAAATGAAAAAAAATCGCACCCCCGGCCCTCTTAGCCGGAAATGGGTCCAAAATGACCAAAATCGCAGCCCGGCCCTTTTTGCCAGAAATGGGTCCAAAATGACCAAAATCACACCTCCGTCCTTTTTAGCCAGAAATGGGTCCAAAATGACCAAAATTGCACCCCTGGCCCTTTTAGCCTGAAATAGGTCCAAAATGACCAAAATCGCACCCCCGGCCCTTTTAGCCTCAAATAGGTCCAAAATGACCAAAGTCGCATCCCCGGCCCTTTTAGCCGGGAAATTGTTCCAAAATTACCGAAATCGCACCACTGGCCCTTTTAGCCGGAAATGGGTCCAAAATGACCAAAATCGCACCCCCGGGCCCTTTTAGCCAGGAATTCGGTCCAAATTGACCAAAATCGCACCCCTGGCCCTTTAACCTGGAAATGGGTCCAAAATTACCGAAATCGCACCCCTGGCCCTTTTAGCCCGAAATAGCTCCAAAATTACAAAAATCGCACCCCCGGCCCTTTTAGCCCAAAATGGGTGCAAAATGACCAAAATCGCACCCCCGGCCCTTTTAGCCTCAAATTGGTCCAAAATGACCAAAGTCGCATCCCCGGCCCTTTTGGACCAAAATGGGTCCAAAATGACCGAAATCACACCACTGGGCCCTTTTAGCCGGAAATGGGTCCAAAATGACCAAAATCGCACCCCCGGCCCTTTTAGCCAGAATTCGGTCCAAATTGACCAAAATCGCACCCCCGGCCCTTTAAGCCGGAAATGGGTCCAAAATGACCAAAATTGCAGCCCGGCCCTTTTAGCCAGAAATGGGTCCAAAATGGCCAAAATTGCACCCCCGGACCTTTTAGCCGGAAATGGGTCCAAAATCAAAAAAATCGCACCCCCGGCCCTCTTAGCCGGAAATGGGTCCAAAATTACCAAAATCGCATCCCCGGCCCTTTTTGCCCGAATGGGTCCAAAATGACCAAAATCACACCTCCGGCCTTTTTAGCCAGAAATCGGTCCAAAATGACCAAAATTGCACCCCCGGCCCTTTTAGCCTGAAATAGTCCAAAATGACAAAATCGCACCCCCGGCCCTTTTAGCCCGAAATAGGTCCAAAATGACAAAAATCGCACCCCCGGCCCTTTTAGCCTCAAATAGGTCCAAAATGACCAAAGTCACATCCCCGGCCCTTTTAGCCGGAAATTGGTCCAAAATGACCGAAATCGCACCACTGGCCCTTTTGGCCCAAAATGGGTCCAAAATGACCAAAATGGCACCCCCGGCCCTTTTTAGCCGGAAATAGGTCCAAAATGACCAAAATCGCACCCCCGGCCCTTTTAGCCAGAATTCGGTCCAAATTGACCAAAATCGCACCCCCGGCCCTTTAAGCGGAAATGGTTCCAAAATGAAAAAATCGCACCCCCGGCCCTCTTAGCCGGAAATGGGTCCAAAATGACCAAAATTGCAGCCCGGCCCTTATAGCCAGAAATGGGTCCAAAATGGCCAAAATTGCACCCCCGGCCCTTTTAGCCGGAAATGGTCCAAAATGAAAAACTCGCACCCCCGGCTCTCTTAGCCGGAAATGGGTCCAAAATGACCAAAATCGCATCCCCGGCCCTTTTTGCCCGAAATGGGTCCAAAATGACCAAAATCACACCTCTGGCCTTTTTAGCCAGAAATCGGTCCAAAATTAACAAAATTGCACCCCCGGCCATTTTACCCGGAACTTAGTCCAAAATTACCAAAATCGCACCCCCGGCCCCTTTTAGCCGGAAATGGGTCCAAAATGACCAAAAGCGCACCCCCGGCCCTTTTAGGCAGAAATGGGTCCAAAATGACAACAATCGCACCCCCGGCCCTTTTAGCCCGAAATGGGTCCAAAATGACAAAAATCGCACCCCAAGCCCCTTTTAGCCAGAAATAGGTCCAAAATGACCAAAGTCGCATCCCAGGCCCTTTTATCCGGAAATCGGTCAAAAATGACCAAAATCGCACCCCCGGTCCTTTTAACCGGAAATAGGTTTGAAAATTACCAAGATCGCGCCCCCGCCCCTTTTAGCCAGAAATGGGTCCAAAATGACCAAAATCGCACCCCGGGCCCCTTTTAGCCGGAAATGGGTCCCAAATGACGAAAATCTCACTCCCGGCTCTTTTAGCCAGAAATGGGTCCAAAATTACCAAAATCGCACCCCCGGGCCCTTTTAGTCCGAAATAGGTCCAAAATGACATTAAAGGGAGGACAGACCATATTGGCCCCATAAAGAAGGACATCTGGTTACAAAGGATGGAGAGATGGCAAAGGTATTGAATTTATTCTTCTCCTCAGTATTCACAAGTGAATCGGGGGGCTTCAGCAACCAAAACTGCAGTGTTTATCCTCAATGGACACAACACAGGAAGCACGTACAAGGTTAACAGAGGATGGAATTAAAATTAGACTTGAGAAACTTAACATTAATAAATCACCGGGACCAGATGGCTTGCATCCGAGGGTACTTAGGGAACTCAGTCAGGTGATTGCCAGACCGTTGTTCCTAATTTTTACAGATAGTCTACTGACTGGAATGGTACCAGCTGATTGGAGAAAAAGCCAATGTAGCACCAATATTTTAAAAAGGCCCCAAAAACATCCCTGGGAATTACAGACCAGTTAGCCTAACATCAATAGTATGTAAACTCTTGGAGGGGATGATAAGGGACTATATACAAGATTTTAGTAAAAGGAATGATATCATTAGCAGTAATCAGCATGGATTCATGAAGAATGGTTCTTGCCAAACCAATCTATTAACCTTCTATGAGGAGGTGAGTTGCCATCTAGATAAAGGAAGGCCCGTAGACGTGGTGCATCTGGATTTTGCAAAAGCATTTGACACAGTTCCCCCATAAACGTTTACTGTACAAAATAAGGTCCGTTGGCATGGACCATAGGATGAGTACATGGATTGAAAACTGGCTACAAGGGCGTGTTCAGAGGGTGGTGATAAATGGGGAGTACTCGGATTGGTCAGGGGTAGGTAGTGGGTCCCCCAGGGTTCTGTCCTTGGGACCAATCCTATTTAATTTGTTCATAAACGACCTGGAGGATGGGATAAACAGTTCAATCTCTGTATTTTGCAGACGATACTAAGCGAAGCAGGGCAATAACTTCTCCGCAGGATGTGGAAATCTTGCAAAAAGACCTGAACAAATTAATGGGGTGGGCGACTACATGGCAAATGAGGTTTAATGTAGAAAAATGTAAAATAATGCATTTGGGTGGCAAAAATATGAATGCAATCTATACACTAGGGGGAGAACCTCTGGGGGAATCTAGGATGGAAAAGGGACCTGGGGTCCTAGTAGATGATAGGCTCATCAATGGCATGCAATGCCAAGCTGCTGCTAATAAAGCAAACAGAATATTGGCATGCATTAAAAGGGGGATCAACGCCAGAGATAAAACGATAATTCTCCCGCTCTACAAGACTCTGGTCTGGCCGCACCTGGAGTATGCTGTCCAGTTCTGGGCACCAGTCCTCAGGAGGGATGTACTGGAAATGGAGCGAGTACAAAGAAGGGCAACAAAGCTAATAAAAGGGTCTGGAGGATCTTAGTTATGAGGAAAGGTTGCGAGCGCTGAACTTATTCTCTCTGGAGAAGAGACGCTTGAGAGGGGATATGATTTCAATCTACAAATACTGTACTGGTGACCCCACAATAGGGATAAAACTTTTTCGGAGAAGAGAGTTTAATAAGACTCGTGGCCACTCATTACAATTAGAAGAAAAGAGGTTTAACCTTAAACTACGTAGAGGGTTCTTTACTGTAAGAGCAGCAAGGATGTGGAATTCCCTTCCACAGGCGGTGGTCTCAGCGGGGAGCATTGATAGCTTCAAGAAACTATTAGATAAGCACCTGAATGACCGCAACATACAGGGATATGTATTGTAATACTGACACATAATCACACACATAGGTTGGACTTGATGGACTTGTGTCTTTTTCAACCTCACCTACTATGTAACCTATGTAACTATGTAACTATGACCAAAATCGCACCCCGGCCCTTTTAGCCGGAAATAGGTCCAAAATGAAAAAATTGCAACCCCCGCCCTTTTAGCCGGAAATAGGTCCAAAATGACTAAAATCGCACCCCCAGTCCGTTTAGCCCGAAATGGTTCCAAAATGACCAAAATCACACCTCCGGCCCTTTTAGCCAGAAATAGGTCCAAAATGACCAAAATCGCACCCCCGGCCCTTTTAGCCGGAAATAGCACCAAAATGACCAAAATCACACCCCCCCGGCCCTTTTAGCCAGAAATAGGTCCAAAATGACCAAAATCGCACCCCCGGCCCTTTTAGCCGGAAATAGCACCAAAATGACCAAAATTGCACCCCCGGCCCTTTTAGCCCAAAATGGGTCCAAAATGATCAAAATCGCATACCCAGCCCTTTTAGCTGGAGATCGTTCCAAAATGACCAAAATCGCACCCCGGCCTTTTCAGCCGGAAATCAAAGCCCATGTTTCACTGAAAATGGTCCAAAATTACAAAAATCGCACCCCCCAGCCATTTTTGCCTGAAAATGGTCAAAAATTTCCAAAATTGCACTCCCGGTCCTTTTAGCCAAAAATAGCCCCAAAATCGCACCCTCGCCCCTTTCAGCCCAAAAATTGTCCAAAATTGCTCATCCAGCCCCTTACCCCATAAATGGTCCAAAATTACCAAAATCGCACCCCCGGCCCTTTTATCCCAATATTTGGTCCAAAATTGCACCCCCGGCCCTTTTACCATGAACATGGTCCAAAATTACAAAAATTGCACCCCCCGGCCCTTTAACCCCAAAAATGGTCCAAAATTGCACCCCTGGCCCTTTTACCCCGAGAATGGTCCAAAATGACCAAAATTGCACTCCCACCCCTTTTAGCCCAAAAATAGCCCAAATTCGCACCCACTGCCCTCTTACCCTGAAAATGGTCCAAAATTACTAAAATCGCTCCCCCGGCCCTTTTAGCCCAAAAATTTGTCCAAAATCGCACCCCGGGCCCTTTTAGCTTTAAAAATGGTTTACTCTTCCGGCCCCGGGACGGTTTGCCAGGTCCCTCACTACTTTTGAAAAAATGTGCTCAGAGGCTGGAGCAATATTTCATACCTTATCGGTCAATTATGAATCACTGATTACACCTAAGGGAACTCATTTTTTGAATTGTGTTCAGGAATGGTAACAGGAGCTGGGAAAGCCTTTTAGCTTAACACAGTTACAACATATTCTTAAATTTATGCACGAATCATCGATCTGTGCGAAAATTCAAGAGACTAACTTCAAAATTTTTACTCGGTGGTACAGAACGCCAGTGAAATTGAAGAGAATCTTTCCTGACTCCTCTGACCTGTGTTGGAGATTTCAGAGAGACAGTGGTACGATGTTACATATTTTTTGGAAGTGCCCCAAACTAGAGAAGTTTTGGATAGAAGTTAGACGTATTGTCCAAATTTTTATGGATAGTAAAACTGTCAGGGACATATCAGTGGCCGTCGGGCGAACATGCGTGCGCGCAGGTGCACGAGGGGCTTTCCAGGGCAGTTCTGCTGAAATCCCCACTAGGGGGCGCTGGAGCGCTCCCGCGCGCTCCGTTCGTGCATTCGCGCTAGCGCTGTTTGGCACAAGGACTCTTTAAAAGACTGTCAGATGCTTCCATCAGGTGCTGTTCGTCTGCAGCTCTGCACCTGAGTTCCTGTATCCTGCCTGTTGTTGTATTTGCTAGTGACCCGACTCCGTCTGACCATTCTCCTGTCTCCAATCCGATCCGGCCTGCCTGACCTTGCTCATATCTTGTGACCTGTTGCCGAACTCCTGCTGCCTGACTATTCTTTGATTATCCCTCCTGCCATATACTTGCCTGATCTCCTGCCAAACGGACTGTCTGACTCTGCCTTTGCCTGTGTCCTGAGATGCTGCTTCTAGTCTGCTCTGCCAAGCTCCAGGTTCTGCTGCTGCCATATCATCCACCTGTCTGCCTACTGATCCGCTTCAGCCTACCTGCATCCGCAGCTCAGCCATCCTGGAGGGACGTCTTTCCAGTTCCTGTGTTTGCTACCGCAAGAACCTGCATCAGGCCCTCCTACCCACTGTGCTCAAGAGACCACTGTTCCCACTTCCAGTGGCTCCTGAACCAGCGCTTAAGAGAGGTCTACTCCTACCAGTCGGGCTCAACTACCAGGTACCTAACAGTACGAACAGCCCTGACTGAGCCGCAGGAGAGACCTCTCCCATCAAGGAGATCTGTACGCAACTTAGCGGCACTCACCCAGGCAGTAAAGACTTTACAAGACAGCTACAACAGACTGGAGGGTCAAGTTCTGAACCATAGTGGTCCCAGGGGTGTGGCCACTGCCTCAGCAGCTGCTCCAGCACAGGCTGCTGCACCACCCTCTGTGGTCATGCTTCCACCTGAACCAAGGGTCCCCATCCCTGAGAGGTTTTCTGGTGACCGAACCAAGTTTCTGGCTTTCCGCAGCGCCTGTCAACTCTACTTCTCCCTGCAGCCAGGGACTTTCTCCTTAGAGGCTACCAAAGTGGGATTTGTCATATCCCTTCTACAAGGGGAACCCCAGACCTGGGCCCACCGCCTGCTTGAAACCAACTCTGTACAGATCAGTCTTTGCCCGCTTTTTTCAAAGCCATGGCCCAGTTGTACGAGGACCCTCAGCGGACTGCCACCGCTGAGTCAGCTTTGTTCGCGCTCCAGAAAGGCCGCAGGCCGGCCGAGGACTATGTTACGGACTTCCGACGCTGGAGCGCGGACACTCAATGGAGGTTATCTGAGAGTCTAAAGGATGAGCTTGCTCGGGTAGGAATGCCCGATACCCTTGAAGAACTCATTGCTCTAACCATCCAGATTGACCGACGCCTTCGTGAGCGCCGGTCTGAACGCTCTTCCCAGCAAACGCGCCCTATGTGGATGACTGCAAGAGTTCCGGTTCCTGCCTCCCGATATCTACCTTCTGCCTGCCCAAGTCCGGTCACCCAAACACCTGATGCTCCCGAGCCAATGCAACTGGGACTTATGCGTTCTACCTTGCCCCCAGAAGAACGGGCGCGCAGACGCCAGCTAAACCTCTGCCTCTACTGTGGTGGGGCGGGCCACTACGTGAACAACTGTCCGGTCAAGACTCGTAAGTTTTTTTCTTCTACTCCAGCCAGTTTAACCGCCTTAACCGCCAATGCAACTCAACTTGCTCTCCCTCTCTCATTACAGCTCCAGGGAAGAACAGTCCAGGTCAACGCCATTATTGATTCCGGGGCATGTAGCTGCTTTATTGACTCTGCTTTTGCTACTCAACAAAATCTTCCCCTAAAAGACAAGACACACAAACTCTCAGTTTTTCTGGCCGATGGGTCCCACATAAAATCGGGACAAGTCTCTCAAGAAACCCTTCCTCTGTCTGCCACCTGTTTATCTCAACACTGAAAAAGAACAAGAGGCACTTAAGATATACATAAATGAAAACCTTGAAAAGGGCTTTATTCGACCTTCTACTTCCCCAGCTGGTCCCAGAATATTTTTCGTCTCCAAAAAAGATCAGACTCTTCGTCCATGTGTGGACTATCGGGAGTTAAACAAGGTTACGGTCAAAAACCGCTACCCGTTGCCTCTGATACCTGAACTGTTCCAGAAGTTGAGGTCTGCCATCATCTTCACCAAGCTGGATCTAAGAGGGGCCTACAACCTGGTCCGCATTCGGGCCGGAGATGAATGGAAGACGGCTTTCCGGACCCGTTTCGGACACTATGAGTATCTGGTCATGCCCTTCGGCCTATGCAATGCTCCTGCCATTTTCCAGCATCTGGTCAACGACGTGTTCAGAGATTTCCTGGACATCTTTGTAATCGTCTACTTGGATGACATTTTAATCTTCTCCAGTTCACTTAATCAACATAGGGAAATTGTCCGTAGGGTCCTGGGCCGTCTTTGTTTGCACGGACTGTATGCTAAAGCAGAGAAGTGCGAATTCGAACAAGAAGATATTCAGTTTCTGGGGTTAGTGATCTCCCCAACCGGCATCAAAATGGACCCTCAGAAGGCGTCCGCTGTGCTAGATTGGCCAGCTCCTCTGGACAAGAAGGGCGTGCAACGCTTCATTGGATTTGCAAATTTTTATAGGAAGTTCATTAGGGGGTTTTCTGCCATTATCTCCCCATCACGCAGCTAACCAAGCAAAACTCTCGTTTCCACTGGAGCCCGGAGGCTCAGGGGGCCTTTGAAGAATTAAAGAGACGTTTCACTTCAGCTCCGATCCTTAGCCATCCTGACCCATCCTTACCCTTTATCCTGGAGGTTGATGCTTCCGAAGTGGCCGTGGGGGCTGTCATTTCTCAACGGCAGGGCAACAAGGACCTGATGCACCCCGTAGGATTCTTCTCTAGGAAGCTCTCGCCGGCTGAGCGGAATTACGATGTGGGAGACTGGGAACTACTTGCTATCAAGACAGCTTTAGAAGAATGGAGGTACTTGTTAGAGGGCGCAGTCCATCCGGTGCTGATATATACTGACCAGAAAAATCTCGAATACTTAAGATCTGCTAAAGAGACTGAAACCCCGACAGGCCGATGGGCTCTATTCTTTACACGTTTCTGTTTCCACATCACTTACCGGCCTGGAACTAAAAACGTAAAACCAGACGCGCTGTCGCGCATGTTTGACAACCCTAAAGACCTTTCAGTACCTAACACCATTCTGCCGACAAATAGCTTCCTACTTCTTCAAACGGATCTCTTGTCCATGATCAGAGAAGCATCACCAGAACCTTCAAGTCTCCAGGGATCCTCTTTAACACCCCGAGATGGATTATTGTGGAGAGGAAGTCAAATATTCGTACCGGAGAGCGCCCGAGTCAAGGTGCTGACATTCTTGCATGACCATCCACTTGCAGGACATTTGGGGTTCGCAAGACCCTTGAGCTCGTGCAACGCACATTCTGGTGGCCTAACCTGAAAGAATTTTGCAGAAAGTATGTCAACTCTTGTTCTGTTTGCATTCAGAATAAAACTTCCAGGAACAGAGCTTGGGGACTGTTGAGACCGTTGCCTATACCAGATAGACCCTGGAGGATGATAGCAATGGACTTTATAGTTGAACTACCATGCTCTGAAGGATGTTCGGCGATCTTTGTGGTCGTCGACCGGCTGTCTAAAATGGCCCATTTCGTGCCCCTAAAGGGAACGCCTTCTGCTGTAGAAACGGCCCGTGTGTTCATCAAGGAGATTATTAGGCTGCACGGAGTCCCCGCAAATATAGTGTCTGATAGGGGGTTGCAGTTTACTTCACGCTTCTGGAAAGCCCTATGTGAGATCTTGAAAATTGAACTAGCCCTGTCCTCAGCATACCATCCCCAAACGAACGGGCAAACTGAAAGGACAAACCAGACGCTGGAGCAATACATTAGGTGTTTCACATCTTTTGTACAAGATGATTGGGTGTCCCTGCTGCCCCTAGCGGAATTCGCCTATAATAATGCTAGTCACTCTGCCACTGGTCAATCTCCTTTCTTTGCCAATTATGGTTTTCATGTCCTCAGTTCCAGCAGTCCAGGACACAGTACAGTTCCTCAGTTATAATAACCAGATGTTACAAGAAGCGGTATCCAAGGCACAAGCAGACAGCAAGAGGATCGTCGATCAAAGAAGAAGAGGAGATCTAAACCTTCAGCTTGGTGATAAGGTATGGCTGTCTACCAATAATATTAGGTTGACTTGTCCTTCCAAAAAGCTTGCTCCTAAATTTATTGGGCCCTTCCCTGTGAAAAGGAAAATCAACGAGGTATCCTATGAACTGTGTTTACCTGACTCACTTAAAATCCACCCTGTGTTTCATGTGTCACTTTTGAAGCCTGCTGTAGATGATCCCTTTCCTGATAGGGGCACCAGGGTCCCTGAACCTGTCTTGGTGGACAGAAATGAGGAATACGAAGTGGAGGCCATCCTTGATTGCAGAAAGAGATTTGGGCAAGTACAGTTTTTGATTAAATGGAAGGGGTATGGTCCGGAAAATAACTCATGGGAACCACCAGCCCATATAGCCCAAAAATGGTCCAAAATCACATCCCTGGCCCTTTTACCCGGAAAATGGTTCAAAATGACAAAAATCACACCCCCGGCCATTTTAGCCTGAAAATGGTCAAAAATTACCAAAATTGCACTCCTGACCCTTTTAGCCTGAAAATGGTGAAAAATGACCAAAATCACACACCCCCGGCCCTTTTACCGAAAAATGGTCCAAAATTACCAAAATTGTACTCCCGCCCCTTTAAGCCCAAAAATAGCCCAAAATAACACTCCTGGCCCTTTTAGCCTCAAAATGGTCCAAAATGACCAAAATCACACCCCCATCCTTTTTACCCAGTAAATGGTCCAAAATGAATAAAATTGCACCCCCTGGCCCTTTTACCTGCAAATGGTCCAAAATGACCAAAATTGCACTCCCGTCCCTTTTAGCTCAAAAATAGCCAAAAATCACACTCCCGGCCCTTTTAGCCCAAAAAATGGTCCAAAATCGCACCCCTGGTCCTTTTACCCCGAAAATGGTCCAAAATGACAAAAATTGCACCCCCGGCCCTTTTAGCCCAAAAGTAGCCCAAAATTGCACCTGGCCCTTTTAGCCTGAAAATGGTCCAAAATCGCACCCCCGGCCCTTTTACCCTGAAAATGGTCCAAAATCACAAAAATTGCTCTTGCGGCCCTTTTAGCTGAAAAATAGCCCAAAATCGCACCCCAGCCCTTTTAACCCGAAAATGGTCCAAAAAGACTAAAATTGCACTCCCGCCCCTTTTAGCCCAAAATGGTTCAAAATCGCACCCCTGGTCCTTTTACCCCGAAAATGGTCCAAAATGACAAAAATTGCACTCCCGGCCCTTTTAGCCCAAAAGTAGCCAAAAATTGCACCCCGCCCCTTTTAGCCTGAAAATGGTCCAAAATCGCACCCCCAGCCCTTTTACCCTGAAAATGGTCCAAAATCACAAAAATTGCTCTCCCGGCCCTTTTAGCTTAAAAATAGCCCTAAATCGCACCCCCAGCCCTTTTAGCCTGAAAATTGTCCAAAAATACCAAAATCACACCCCGAGCCCTTTTAACCCGAAAATGGTCCAAAAAGACTAAAATTGCACTTCCGCCCCTTTTAGCCCAAAAATGGTCCAAAATCGCACCCCCTGCCCTTTTACCCCGAAAATGGTCCAAAATGACAAAAATCACACCCCGACCCTTTTAGCCCAAAAATGTTCCAAAATCGCACCCTCTGCCCTTTTACCCCGAAAATGGTCCAAAATGACCAAAATTGCACTCCTGCCCCTTTTAGCACAAAAATAGCCCAAAATCGCACCCCTGGCCCTTTTACCCCGAAAATGGTCCAAAATTACAAAATTTGCACACTCGGCCCTTTTAGCCCAAAAGTAGCCCAAAATTGCACCCCCAGCCCTTTTAGCCTGAAAATGGTCCAAAAATACCAAAATCACACCCTGAGCCCTTTTAACCCTAAAATGGTCCAAAAAGACTAAAATTGCACTTCTGCCCCTTTTAGCCCAAAAATGGTCCAAAATCGCACCCCCGGCCCTTTTACCCCAAAAATGGTCAAAAATGACAAAAATCACACCCCGACCTTTTAGCCCAAAAATGTTCCAAAATCGCACCCTCTGCCCTTTTACCCCGAAAATGGTCCAAAATGACCAAAATTGCACTCCTGCCCCTTTTAGCACAAAATAGCCCAAAATCGCACCCCTGGCCCTTTTACCCCGAAAATGGTCCAAAATTACAAAATTTGCACAATCTGCCCTTTTACCCAAAAGTAGCTCAAAATTGCACCCCCGGCCCTCTTAGCCTGAAAATGGTCCAAAATGACCAAAATCGCACCCCTGGCCCTTTTACCCAAAAGTGGTCCAAAATGACCAAAATTGCACTCCCGCCTTTTTAGCCCAAAAATAGCCCAAAATCACACTCCCGGCCCTTTTATCCCCAAAATGGTCCAAAATGACCAAAATCGCCCCCTCTGCCCTTTTACCCCGAAAATGGTCCAAAGTGACTAAAATCGCACCCCCCGGCCCTTTTACCCCAAAAATGGTCCAAAATGACTAAAATCGCACCCCGGCCCTTTGAGGCCAAAAATGGTCCAAAATCACACCCACTGCCCTTTTACCCCAAAAATGGTCCAAAATGTCAAAAATCACACCCCCGGCCCTTTTAGCCCAAAAATGGTCCAATATCGCACCGCTGCCCCTTTTACCCCAAAAATGGTCTAAAATCGCACCCCAGCCTTTTTACCCTGAAAATGGTCCAAAATGACAAAAAAATCACACCCCTGGACCTTTTACCCCGAAAATGGTCCAAAATGACAAAAATCACACCCCCGGCCTTTTTACCCCGAAAATGGTCCAAAATGACAAAAAATTGCACCCCCAGACCTTTTACTCTGAAAATGGTCCAAAATGACAAAAATCGCACCCCCGGCTCTTTTAGCCCGAAAGTGGTCCAAAATGACAAAAATCGCACCCCCGGCCCTTTTAGCCCGAAAATTTCCAAAATGACCAAAATCGCACCCCAGGCCTTTAACCTCAAAAATGGTCCAAAATAACCAAAAATTGTGCTCCCGGCCTTTTTTTCCCAAAAATAGCCCAAAATCACACCCCTGTCCCTTTTCCCCTGAAAATGGTCCAAAATTACAAAAATCGCACCCCCGGCCCTTTTGCCCTGAAAATAGTCCAAAATTACAAAAATCGCACCCCCGGTCCTTTTAGCCCAAAAATAGCCCAAAATCGCACCCCCGGCCCTTTTTGCCTGAAAATGGTCCAAAATCACACCTCTGGCACTTTTTGCCCGAAAATGGTCCAAAATTATCAAAATCACACTGCCGGCCCTTTTAGCCCCAAAATAATAAAAATTACCAAAAACACGCCCCCAGCCCTTGGAGGCCACAAATGTTCCAAAATGACCAAAGAATTGTGAAAACACCCCCCCACACTTTTGGCCTGAAAATGGTCCAAAATGACAAAAATCGCACACCGGTCCTTTTAGCCCAAAAATAGTCCAAAATCACACCCCGGCCCTTTTAACCTGACAATGGTCCAAAATGACCAAAATTGCACCCTGGTCCTTTCAGCCCAAAAATAGTCCAAAATCACACCTCTGGTCCTTTTAACCCTACAATGGTCCAAAATGACCAAAATCGCATTCCTGGGCCTTTTAGCCTGAACATAATTCAAAATGACCAAAATCGCACCCACGGCCCCTTTAGCCCGAAAATAAAAAAATGACCAAAAACGCATCCCCGACCCTGAGGGCCAAAATTGGTCCAAAATGACCAAAAAATTGTGAAAATATCCCCCCACACTTTTAGCCTGAAAATGGTCCAAAATGACCAAAATTGCACCCCCCGCCCTTTTAGCCCCAAAATCGTCCAAATTCGCACCCCCAGCCCTATTAGCCCAAAAATGGTCCAAAATTACCAAAATCGCACACCCGGCGCTTTTAGCCCAAAAATGGTCCTAAATTACCATAATCTCACCCCCAGCCCATTTAGCCCAAAACTGGTCCAAAATTACCTAAATCTCACCTTTTAGCCCAATAATGGTCCAAAATCACACCTCCGGCCCTTTTAGCCTGAAAGTGGTACAAAATTACCAAAATCACACTGCTGACCCTTTAGCCCAAATATGTACCAAAATCGTACCCCGGCCCTTTTAGCCCGAATATGGTCCAAAGTGACCAAAATCGCATTCCTGGCCCTTTTAGCCCAAAAATATTCAAAGATTACCAAAATCGCACCATTGGCCCTTTTAGCCCCGAAAATAATTAAAAATTACCAAAATCGCACTCCCAGCCCTGGGAGGCTGAAAAAAGTTCAATTTGCCCAAAATCACCCCCCCGGACCTAGAAGGCCAAAAATCATCCAAAATGAGCAAAAACAAACCCCCGGCCCTGGTCCTAGAAGGCCAAAAAAAGACCTCAGGACCAAAACGCATTCCTGGCCCTGGGAGGCCAAAAATTTTGAAGAATGTCCAAAAACACACCACTGGCTCTGAGAGGCCAAAAACGGTCCAAAATTACCAAAATCGCACCCCGCCCTTTTAGCCCAAAAATGGTTCAAAATGACTAAAATCACAGTTTTTGCAAGGACATCCACTCTCAGGCTTGAGAGTACATTATTGTTTTCCGCAAACTCCAAGACGTAGTTTCCTAAGCAGGGGGAGGATATACCACCCTGGTGTTTAGGCAGGGTTGCTAACAAATTTAGTTTGCCTAGTAGTAACTGTCCTGGTTGATTGTTAGGAGATCCACTGATTCGTCTTTAATTCTGGAATGGCTGCACATTTTCTCTTCTGTCACTAGGTGGCACTGTGGCTGGTGACATCAGATTGACAAGGGCTTTGTCCCTTTTCCCCTGAAAATGGTCCAAAATTACCACAATTGCACTCCCGGCCCTTTTAGCCTGAAAATGGTCCAAAATTACAAAAATCGCACCCCCGGCCCTTTTGCCCTGAAAATAGTCCAAAATTACAAAAATCGCACCCCCCCGGTCCTTTTAGCCCAAAAATAGCCCAAAATCGCACCCCCGGCCCTTTTTGCCTGAATATGGTCCAAAATCACACCTCTGGCACTTTTTGGCCGAAAATGGTCCAAAATTATCAAAATCACACTGCCGGCCCTTTTAGCCCCAAAATAATAAAAATTACCAAAAACACGCCCCCAGCCCTTGGAGGCCACAAATGTTCCAAAATGACCAAAGAATTGTGAAAACACCCCCCCCACACTTTTGGCCTGAAAATGGTCCAAAATGACAAAAATCGCACACCGGTCCTTTTAGCCCAAAAATAGTCCAAAATCACACCCCGGCTCTTTTAACCTGACAATGGTCCAAAATGACCAAAATTGCACCCTGGTCCTTTCAGCCCAAAAATAGTCCAAA